>VNJS01007355.1:0-47779 GCA_008042575.1 Drosophila watanabei
TTGTTAAGGAAATCGAATTGAGTTTCGAAGACTGCAAAATATGTAATGATTTAAATTATAACGGAACGCGATATAAAATTAACTATTACGTTGGTATCAACTCAAATTCATTCACATTATATAAAATTATGCAAATAGTCGTTTGAAAAACATTTTTAACACACCGCCATTGCATTTATATCCCTTAAATAATAGGAAAACATATATTAGAGTTAAGCATCTGTAAATATATTAAATATAAATACCGACATGTAATGTAATTAAATTTAATGTAAACCGTAAACCTAAATAAAAAATATTATTTTAAAAGAAAAATTAAGAACAAGAAATCTAAATTTAATCGTAATTGGGATTAAAAATTTCAAGAATTTTGGGGATTAAATCAAGAACTTTTGGGATTAAAATTTTTTAGAACAATCGGAGTTGAATCAAGCAATTTTGGGATTAAAATATTTAAGAATAGTCGGGACTGAATCAAGAATTTTTGGGATTAAAATATTTAAGAACAGTCGGGGTTAATTCAAGCATTATTGGGATTATAATTTTTAAGAATAGTCAGGATTGAATCAAGAATTTTGGAGATTGCAAATTTTAAGTGTGTTTATTCTCAGTTTAAGAAAATCCGAGCTAGGGTTGAAATCATGCCCACCTGTACTTGATTTTGCCAACAATATCCCGTATTTTTTTTTCTGTGTAATATCTAATGGTGCTGCCTGCCTTGAGGGTTACGGTTTCGTGGAGAAGATAACAACTGGCGCGTTTTCCATATTTTCGATTATTTTCAACTTTAATTAATTTTATTTAATCCTTTAGTGTAAAAGTTTTTACTAAAAAGCAGTGACTTACTAACACATTTGTATTTACATTAAAAAACTAGTCAGATGCTGGTGAGTTTGACTTATAATTGGTCCTTCGAGCCGGATTGTTTTGTAGAAGAGTGGCTGCAGCAGTAGTTCGGAATTACTAATGAAGGAAAACTGAACAGTTATAACTTTTTCACCCTGCTCAATACTTAAATTCTAAATAACTCCTTAATCAATTTTAACACTTTAAAAATTTCCGAGAATCAGTTTCACACTGCCATCTGTCCTTCCCCTTAAATGATTCATCATTTAATTCAACTTGGCCTCAAAGCTCTTAATATTTTTATAGCCATTTATGCAAATTTTTTCTTATACATTAATTTTGGTTGCCTTTCCCCGCCCAAGCAAGCCAAATTTATTATCACCACAACGCAAAAAAAGAAAAGTATATAAGTAAGCGTATACAAAAAGGTGTTAACAGGCAAAATGATATAATATACATGCATAATATGTATAACGACTGGGGACCCACTCCCAGTGTCAGAGATATAGGAGAGAGCGGGCAACGAGTAAAGTAAAAAAAAAAATAAGAAAGGAAGGAAAATACAAAGTCTGCATAAAGTTTTATACCATTTTTATCGCTTATTTTATAATTCCCAGCAAAACTGCAAGGGCGTCTTAAAAACTGAGTCAGAGCACTGGGCTGGGCTCGGGACTTGGTCTGGGGGGGAAAGGTCTGCTAAAGACGTTGCCGTTGGCTTATGCAAAACGTCGTCGTCGACGATGGCGGCGGCACACAATTTCCGCTTTTTATGCTTATCCTGTAATTCATATTTATAGCAGCTATTTCTGTATCGTAATGTGAGCGTGAGTAGGAAAGGGGACGAAATTTCCTGAGCCGCAGATTCTTTGAAAATTGCATTTCACAAAATATTGCCACGAAAATGTGATAAAAAATAAAGAAAGGCAAGATGGGTCCTAAAATCCATTTAAGATAAACTTTTATTGCTGTAAGCTGGCAATAAATCAAATATCGTAAACCCATTATGGCTACTTTGCTTTAATATTCCTGAAAATAAACTGAAGTGCCATCCGTCACGGAATTTTTTTTTCTTGAATTTTCAATCAATAAAAAATAAGAAACAATAGCCGAAAGCAAACAATTGATATTGACGGTTCCCTCCTATTCCCTCAAATCGAAGTCAGTTTCAAGTTCGAAATAAAAATAAAAAACACATGCCACAAGTTTCAACATTTTGTTTGTCATATTAACATAAAGTATGATTTTTCAAGGGCCCTTCAAGTGCGTGTCTGATGGGCAACACTTCGTCGTTCGACACCCAGAAAGCTTCGCGTGCCGCATTTAATTGTTTATAATTTACGTTACTTCTATTTACTTTTTGTGAGCCAGAGACGCTTTTATTGTTTCAAGTCTGTGTGTGTTTATGGGTAATGTATGTCAAAATGTCATGCTTTTCAAATGAGGGGCTTGGGGCTATATAAAACAGTTTAACACTTTTAAAATTATTTGTGCTATATGTTTTCTAGGTTTAAATTTAAAGTTAAAAGTTTAAGTAAATTTATACCTATCATTCCCGTATTATATCACTGCTTTTCTCCATAACTTCATTTTAAATACATATTTAAAGCCGATAATAAAATTAAATCAAATCATGACAGCTGAGTGTGTTTAGTTTCAAGTGTCTAATTAAATTATACGCATTTAACAAGCAGCTGTGACTTGATTGTGCAAAAGCCATAACTAAATGCATTTTAGTTGGGGCTTTATTTTTTCAACTTGCTCAGCCAGGGCTACTGTTGTCGTAGTCACCAGTTTTTATTATTGTTGTTGCTCTCGGCTGTTGTTTGTTTACCTTGTTAGAGCTGGTGTTTTGTATATACATTTTTCACAAGGTGTAACATTTTAATTATCACATTATTCATAATTTATACATATTACGTTTTTTGTTCCCCTTCGCGTTCTCCATTCCACTTTTATGTGCTAATTAAGTGCTAATAATACGGATTTCCACAGTTAGATATATTTACAAAATTTTAGCGTGTTCATAAAAAAAGAAAATAATATTTAAAGGCATCATTACAAATAGTTTTCACAGCTTAGGTCGTAATTACCCCCAAACGTGGCCTCAATTATTAAACGAAAATAGTCGCAGGTCAGAAACAGGTCAGTAATTCCACTTTGCTTCATTCAGGCCAATTGACGTTTTCATATAAATAAAATATATATCTACACTTTATGGAGCTATTGTCCCATCGTAAATTAAACAAGTCCCATATGGCTCATTTTATCTAGGGGAAATATTTATAAACTAAATCACAAAACAAAACAGCAAATGTGCGACACGAATATGCGTAATACCGAAAATCAATACGGAAACTTTATCAACATGATAATAAATTATGACTAATTGTGCTAAAATCGAGACGAACTGAGGGGTGAGCCTCCTCCGCCCCTCTGTTTGCGCCAATAATTAATAAAGTGTCGATGCGAAGGGGTCGGTGTGAGGAGAGCCCTGCTCACAGCCTGGGTATATCCCCAACACAAATGTAAATCAAATAATGTGGGGAGTTCTTACCCCGGTGACATAGAACATACACTATCATTTTCAATTTCTGTTATTTTAGGGATTGTTTTATTTAAAAACTGAAGAAGAAATATAAATTATGAGTAAACTTCTCTTTTACAAAAAATGAGCTAAATGCTTAATAGTCATGTTCAATTAATTTTTGATTATTTTCTATACTAATTAATAACAAATAAACAAAAATTAGACTTAAATTATAGAGAATTTGGAAAGACTGCTAAATAATATTAATATTATAGTTTTAATTTAATAGTATTGTCCGATTTTATTTTATTATAAAATATACTAATTAATCACAATTAAATAAACTAAATTTTCTTTATTAAATTTTGAATTTAATTCTTAATTTGACAAATAAGACAATATTAAACTATAATATTATATATTGTTATTTTATACAAACATTTATTTTATACATATAATAATAATATATATATATTATATAAATATTTATACTTTAATTAAACAACCTTCCACACATAAAAAATTACTTGAAAAATATTCATAAAGAATATTTATTAAGAAATCCCTTATTATTTCCTTAAGTACTAAAAAATATACCGCTTTCTGCATCCTGGACTACTTATTCAAGTTAACAATGCTCCTCTTTCATGCGAACACTCAGTGGCCCGCTGATTATAGGGCATCCAAAGTACTCTTAAGTACCGATAAGAATTTCTGCCATTTTTACAATAGTATCATAATAATTTATGGCGGCCCATTGAGTGTTATAAAAGCTTCAATATTTTGTAGTTTATGACTTGCGCCAGTTGGGCATAAGCGTAATTACGCTCCCATACATCCATGCAGAGTGTACGTCATTATTTTCGCTCTCCCTACGTATGTGTATGTGTGTGTGTACGAGTACGTGTGTAGTTGTGCGATGAGTTATGGACGCTCAGCTCTGCCTCAGTTTCGGGTTTTTCCTTTCCGCTTCCTCCTTCTTCACTCCGCAGGGCTCCTATGTGTGTGTCCGCCATAATTTATGGCATGCGGCGAAATGGATTTTATTGCAAAAACCGTGTTTCGTGTTTATGGCACAAACTGTGAGTGGGCAATATTCATTTCATTTATGTACACTTATAACTGCGACGGTCTCCCTTTGTACTACTCAATCGGTAATTTTCACTCTTACAGCTCTAAATGCTGATATATACGATCGCTTTTTATGGGCCAACTACTTATATACAGAAAGATTGCTAGCACACCTTTAGGGTGAAGTCTTCAATTGCAAAGCAATGAGCATAAAGCTATAAATTTAAAGAAAACTAATAATAAAACGTAATAAATCGTACAATCGATTATTTTGCCTATCGATCAATAGTAATCTATAGCCTTTTCTTAATATAGGAACCAAATTAAGATATTTTTGGAATAAGTAGCAAATTGGTGTTATATTTTATTATTATTATTGACCCAAAGAGCTTTCATGAAATTGAATCGATAATATCGATACTCATTTTATCGAAGGTTAATTTTACAGATAATACTTTTGTAGAAATCATAAAGTCCTTTTTAGAACACTTTTTTTGTCTGTTATCTTTTCTTATTTAACTTGTTGTGTCTCTTTCTACTCAATTTTCTTCCAATATTAAATTAGTTATAATTAAAATAAATTTATATCTCCTTTTTTTAGACATGAAATGACTAAGTTGTTTATATTTTTGTGCCCCACCTCTGCTTCACATGGCTTTAGTACTCCTTTATTGCATATCACAAATGGCTAATAATTTCATTAGCCTAATTGCTCATTTATAAATGTCCATAAAACCCGATGAACGCTGATTAAATAATATGAGCATTAGTTTGGGGCTATAAATAAACGAAACATGCAGAACGGATTACAGTCTTGGCCAAGAGCTTATCAAACAGTTGATAGCATAAAGCAATTTGTGTCAAAACCTGAAGGACTCCAATGGAATTGGTAATAAAATAAGGCAAATATAAATAAAATATATAAAAGTAAATTAGAACGCTAAATATTAAAGATTACGTCAACTGGAAAGTACGTTCCTATGCCCTCGGGGGTCCCAAGGGTATGATAACCGGCATTAAATATTTGTTTATTATATGGACTCAAGTGTACATATTTATTTTTATATTCATATAAATATATGTATAAGTTATATCTTTCGTTTTCTTTTTTTTAAGATTTTAATGGTCCGCCAATTCTTATATTTTTCTGTGGGACTTAAAAAATATTTGCGAATAAAGGCCTGTTATGTGTGCCGCTGTGGAAGGATGTGGTTAGTGGGCAGCACGAGAGTACCTTTAGGATCGAACCAGTTTGTTGTGAAAGATTAAGATCTGGGCCAGAAGAAAGAAGTGTTTGCCGAACAAAGTAAAGTCGAGCCGAAGACAATGAAGGACGCGATCTTATCGGCGATGCAAAACGCACGATATGGCTGACAAACGCATCGCACGCAGGCCTAGAGATGGTAAAAACGTTCAATGATATTGGGTATCGATAACGATAGTTTGGGTATTTAATATTTTATAAACTGTTATATTTAATACGGGTAAATTTAAGACTTCCAATAACTCGTTAGAAAACAAAATAAATATATTTTTTGTTAGTTATTTGAGAATAAAACAAATTAGAGTACATAAATAATTGTATTAACATATGTTAAATAATTATCTTTATATGTACAATATTCCTGGGATATTGTCTGTTTATCAAATCGTTATTTCCCTCTCCATATTTATCCATACTCATTCCTGATTTCTCCTTCTCCTTTCGCCCCTTAGCTGGACAACAAAAGCAGTCCGTTGGCGCTTTTGGCGCAAACATGCAGCGCCATTGGAGCGGACACCACGAACCCCAAGCTGCTGGCGGCGAACATCGAGAAGTCCACAAAGCAGCTGCAGCATCAGCCAAAGGCGTCCGGCTTCGGACTCGGCTCGTCGGATGGCGGAGCACGCGATAAATGCTCGCCGGTTAGCAGTCATTCATCCAGCGTCAGCACCGGCTCCGTGGAGCAGCAGCAGCTGCCGCCCGCCCACAGCAGCAAGCCGACGCCGAGCACCTTTAAGCCCTACGAGCCCAACAATAACATCACCACAGCCACAGCCACTGCCTCCGACTGTGGCGCCACAAATCTCACCAGCAGCAGTGGCCAGCAGCGGGTAAAGACGCCAAAGTCGACTTCAAACGGCGGCCAGCGCTGCGACTCAAACCAAAGTGCCAGCTCCCAGCGAGAGTCCCCAACGGCAGCTGGATCTGGCTCCCTCAGGCGCACACCCACCTCCTCCGGTATGGGTGGCGGTGCTGCTGCCCAGCTTAACGGCAGCCCTGGCCTGCCTCCCGCCTCCTCCACGCCAGGACGCAGCAGCTCCAAGGAATCGGCAGCCATGCACAGTCCCAGCGCAGCAGCGGCAGCAGCAGCAGCTGCAGCAGCGGCGGCGGCCAGCTCCAATCGGTTGCAGGAAGCAGCCTTGGCCGCCGCCAAGGAGGCCAGCTATGTGAAGGCTCTGCATGCGGCCAGCCAGCAAGGATCTGCCTCGGCAGCGGCAGCAGCTGCATCCTATTATCCGGCAGGTGAGTGCTTCACTAGCGCGGGTTTTTCTGAGAAGCAGGAAAAGTGGAAGAATATAACATCGTAGAAGCAAGGAGCTTAGGAGGAAAGAAAGAAAATAAGGAAGTTTTATTAAGGATATTAGTGGTGGAAGTGAGCTATAATTTACACCACAATAAGCTTGTTTTTTAGATATTTTTAATATATAACAAAAAATGTGTTAGGTTTTTATGCCGGAAGTCCTTAGGATTTGTCCATGTGAAGCAACAGATCTCAGGGATATAATCGTAAAAGAAACCTGGGAGTTATTAAACAATTTAGTTTTTTATATATTATTTTATATTTTAACTATTTCATTCCAGGTTACGGCAGCCCCTATTCCATGGACCTAATGGCCGCCAGCTCACTGATGTCACCCCACCACGCCATGTTCAAGGCGTCGGCGATGAATCCATATCTGAACTACGCCCGGATGAAGGGTCTGGCGGATCCGTCAATGATGGCGGCCACACCGAACGTGTGCCGTGATCCCTACTGCACCGGCTGTCCGGCGAGTCCGCATTACATCAACAAGGCAGCCGGACAGCCGTGTCCAGCGGGATGCCCCCAATGCGAAGCCAGCGGAGGTGGCAGCAGCAGCAGCAGTAGCGGTGGCAAGTCCAACTCTCAAGGCAGTTCCGGTTCGTCCAGTGCAGCGGCAGCAGCGGCGGCAGCTGCCTCATCCTACCACGCCCAGCTGGCTGCCTTGGCCGCCGCCTCCCAGATGCCGTACGTGTGCTCCTGGATCGGCAGCGATGCCGCCTATTGTGGCAAGCGTTTCGGCACCTCCGACGATCTGTTCCAGCACCTACGCACGCATACGGCGTCCGTGCCGGATGCGGTGCTGAGTGCGGCTGCCGCCGGTGGTATACCGCCCAATCATCCGTTGTTCCAGCGTACCTACCCCACCCCGCCGCTGAGTCCACTGTCGGCGGCCCGCTATCATCCGTACGGAAAGCCTTCGATGCTGCCGCCCTCGCTGGCGCCGCCAGGAATGCAGGGGATGTCCGGACTGCCTCCGCATCCGGCGCTGGCCCAGTACTTTGCACCGTACTCGTTATATGGACCCCGGATGGGGTCATCGCATCCGTAGTAGGACGAGGCAGGTTCCGGTCAGCCGAGGAGGTCGGCTTTCAGTCAAACCCATCAAACCCCCTTCTCTTGAGTCGCTGTTTTGGTGTAGGAAGCCACTAGAGACTACAGTGTTGTTCCGAGGATAAAGTTATCCATCGATCGATCCTTGAAGAGAGATCCCTGAGGATGGACAGAGCAAATGGTGTCTTTGGCTGCCTCCTACTGTATGATGTATGATGTGACTCACTCGTGAAACGAAAAGCTAGTGATCTAATGTACTGTAGCTACATACAAATGTGTTTACAATTAAGCTTAAGGAGTCTAGCGTCTAGCTATTAAATATCTGAGATCGAAGGATATAGTGCAGAAGCTCCATATCGCTCGTTCGTTTCGTGGTTGCTACTAAATGCATAATGGTAATTTTAATATTATTTATTATATTCAAGTGACGCGATTGCAGAAGTAACGAAATGAAAAGATTGTCCAAAAACTTAAAGTTGTAAAATTCTTGTAAAATATATACATAAATATATATATATATGAGTAACAGCTTATAATTAAATCTATATATATATACATGCTATACATAAATGTGTAATTATGAACAATATTTTAATGTTCAATTAAGTCACTACAAAGAAATCAATAAATCAAAGAAAATTAAATACCAAATCGTTGTTTTTTGTATAATTGCTAAGCTAAGAGAGCAGCACGTCATTTAAAGGATTATATATCTAGTTATGATATATGGGATAAAAAGGATGCTTAGTATTTGGGATGACACAAAAAAGAACAAATTATTAAAAGCCGTATTTTAAAATAAAATGTAGGAAACTTTATAGCGGAAAACTGACGAAAGTCAAAAATTAAAACCGTACTAATAAATTATTTTCGGATTTACTTAGCTTTTTCTTATTAAATTTTTTAAATGAAACCTTTAAAGCTGATTTAGAGTGGAGGAAAATATCGATGTATCGATAATTCATCGATATCTGATGCAAAATTCAATGTAAATATATATCAAGAATTCTACAAATTTCGATATATTGGCGATAGATTGATATATCGGGAACTTGTTTTATCCAAAACGTATTTTAACGTTTAATTCAATATTTCTTGATTTTGAAAATTTCGATATATTGAGGATTGTTTCAATATGATATTCAGCTCGATAAATCAATATATCATAAGAATATAATCGGTGAAAATACAATCAAATCAATTAATATTTTATAGATATATCGATACTATTGATTTTACCGATAAATGTGATATGCTATAAAAGCTATTTAAAATATGAAAATGAGAGCAATATTGTTGTGGATATTTAAGATCAAAACTTTCCACTTTATATATTAATTCCTAATGTGAATTTAACCGAAAAAGTCCCAAGTTCATAGTTTTACACAAACATATCTAGAGATAAATCCACAAACTCAAGCTTATCAATCAATAACTAAACACTTAATCTATTAATTATCTTGTATTAAAACTTGCACTCATCCCCGACTCTCTCTTAAAATTTCTCAATAAAACTGTCACAAAAAAGTTGGCCGACGACCAAACCAGATGCCCAAAAACTTTAAGTCATAACCGAGGGCAGGCTAAAGCCAACCAGAAACAAAAAAAAATATAAATATATGTATACCTATCCATTGGCTCACAAATCATAACATTTCGGTTACGTTTGCCGCTAAATTATACCAGTCGGGCTACTGGAACGGCTACTACTACACACACACACACACACAGAGACTCGAACACGGAATGGCAGTAAATCAAATTTTATATTTCCCCCAAAAAGAAGTTGTTCGAGGAGGTGGAACAGTTGACTGGCAATAGTTCCTCCGTTCGTTCGCTGCTCACTGCTCACTGCCCACATATGGCGTCGATAAATTAAAATTTTCGTTTTTGCCATAGATGGCAGCCAAATGGGCAACGGAGGGGGTCGACTGGGGGAGAGAGTTATGCCCTTGCATTTTGACAGCTAGCCGCCCCACCTGACAATTTATTGTATTATACGAGAGGGAGGAGGGAAGGCAGCAACGCCCTCTGACCTGGCCAGGACTATGGTTCAGACTCCGGTCACCGTCTCTGTCCCCGAACGGTAGTCATAAAAAATATGCCATAAACCTACCATCTACCACCCCCCGACCGCCCACGCACACACATATTGGCGTTGGCATCAATAATTCTTTCATAAATGTCCATTTCGCCACATATAGCCGAGAATCGTTCTGGGTGAGGAGGTGAGGAGGAGGGTCCGAGGAGGAGATTGGAGTTTTTTGGGGAAGGGAACGGGCATGGGGCTTATATATAAGTGATGTTCACGTTCAGTGCTTTTGACAAGCCGAGGATGAAGATCTCGGCAGCAGCAGAGCAGCTCCCCCTCCCTTTTTGCGATTCTTGTTTCATTTTTATTTTTCCATAGCACATCGCAGGTGAAAGCCACCGCCATCGCGCGCTGGCCATTATAGTTCCCTCTAGCCGCGACCATTTATCATTGGAGGCAGCAAACCCAATGGCCACCCCAGCTCCAGACCAAACCCATTCGGCCAGGCTGGACTTGTCACCCGAGCTCGCAGAGAGAAAGAAAAATAAAAAAGGAAATATGGCTGGTGGGTGGATAAAATTTATTGGTTGGGGATTTCGTGAAAATATTTCTTCTACCGTTTGCAAATTTATTTTTCCTCGCAAAATAATGGAGATGAAAAATCGCCAAAAGATACAAAAATATTACCACGCGAGGCAACAATAAAACCATAATAACCAAAAAAGAAGCGAAGAGCGAACCCGAATAAAATATGACTTTTTGGTAGGTATATAGTAATAGTTTCGGGGTCAGCATGTAAATTGGAAAAGAAAGTCTTGCGTAAGATATATCCATATATACCTAGTGGTGTCTTTGTGATCCTACTTAGTCACTGCCACCATCTTGGCGGCCATTAATACCGCCGTCTGGTTGTACCTCGCTCGTGATAAGTGTTGAATGTGTGTTTAAAATGCAGACACATGCAGGCACTGTGGCACTGTGCGAAAGCAGGTAAAAATCGTAATTCACTGAAAATTTACGATTGCAACAGCAACAGGCAGCAGCAGCAAGCAGCAAATAAAAGCGAAAGACGTGCAAAATGCTAAACACTTTAGCGGAAGAAGATATTAACGAATAAGGTATACGGTTTATACGGGAGTAATTTAATATTATTATTATTTTTGTAATAGATAAGACATACATTAAAGTGTATATAATAGAGGTCATAAAATTAATAGACAAATATTACCTTCTGAAAGCCAATCCTTTTCTAAATATCATATGATCTTTTACAGTATACTTAGCTTTACCCTATTTTTTGCGTATGCTTAAAAGTCATTTGATTTGATATTATTTACATAATATTACTTATATTTTTTATATATTTTAAACCTTTATTAATGTCTATTAATGATTTACGCAAAAACATAACATTTTATTGTATATCAAAATAATAAATACTTTGAAATAATGAAGTTAAATTAAGCCAATTAAAAATTTTAAGATTTTTTAGGGACTGTACATTTTGTAATAGAATTACCATAGCAAATTATTATAGAACTTTCAGAATTTCCACTTTTTGGAAACCAAGTTAAGTCTTTCAAAATTCCCACTATTTTGAAAGCAAAGTAAAATCTTTATTAGTAAAAAACCAATTGGTCTTTAGCTCTTTAAAACTAACATTTTAACAAAATTCATGCAATCTTCATATAAGAGTTTACTTTATTTGGAAAAAAAAAAGTTATTTCCTGTGAGTAATAAACTAAAAAAATAAGTGTATTTTTATATTGATTATAGATTTTTTTTAAGGCATATACATTAGGAAATATATTTTAATTTAACATAAAATTCTTGATGATTCTATTTCGAATTATATCATTAAAAAATAGTTTAAAACCATTACTATAAATATCTTCAAACCTCCAACAAAAAACAGTTATTCACATTACCCATCTCCCCGGTTAGAGTATAAACAAAAGACACCCAAACCCAAAGTGCAGGCCACAACAATAATTTTCAAAACCAAATGACAGCCGACAAAACCATATATCATTGTGCATGGAGGCAACGCCACCGTCTTGTCTGACTCTGCCACCCACGAGCTGAACTTTTGTCACTTCAGAGGCGTCGCTGGCTGTCTTAACCGATGTCTGTCCTCGCCTCACCCCCCATCCCCACTTAATCTCGATACGGCTTGAAAATTGTAATTTCTTAAAAAAAAAGGAGCGGAAAAAAATCGCAAGAGCTTAAATAATTGCCATGCAAGTGCTAGCGAGTGCTCGAAATTGTCGCATGTGTTGACGCATTGCAAGCAAATTGCGCGAACTAAACGTGTGCATTTTTCCTTTTTAGCCGCCGCCTCCGTTTCAGGGACCTCACAGGGGGAAACCATCAGCGTCTGATGACATTTCCATAATTAGTCGAGCGTGGAACGGGCTCGTCTGCTCGGTTTCGGGTCGGTTCCGTGGCCATAATGTGCTTCATGTTTGGACGCTTGCCTTGATTTGATCTGATGCCTGCAGTGAGCTGCACTTTGGAATTGACTGCAGGTCTTGACTCTTGACTCTGGGCACTGGCAACTCTGCCTTTCATATTTATTTATTATGCACACAATTTTGCAGACATCGCCTGTGCATGCCACTGTCAACGCGGCCTCCCCCCTGGCCCTTTCATCTACCCCGTGCGAATTGACGCCGCATTTATGGTGTTGAAATATTAATGCCGAGAGTTGGTCATGTCATTTTGATTTATGAGTCCCTGGAACACTTTCCTCTATATGCTATGTACGTCTTCTTGGATTCGTGCCGGGGCAGATACGTTCCTTGAAGTTTGAGTTATGAATTGCTAGCATTGAGATGTTGCAAAAACAAGTCGTTATGCCTCACAGATGTAAGAAAAAGGGGAACCAAGTGACTGACAGATGGATAGTAACACATGAGGTGAAAATCTTAATCGAAATCTAGGCATAACATTTTAGTTATGTTTTAGGCTTCTCGAGAGACTACGGTGTTTTCGAGTGAACTACTTCCGGAGGAAGTAGGGATGGTAGAAAATATCGATATACCAAATTATTATGATTTAATTTAATTATGACTTACAAACAATACTACTAATTTAAATAATTTCAGTGACATTTAAGCAATTTTAAATTAAACAAAACGTTTCAAAGTCTTAGCTATTTCCCTGTCACCCCTTAATACCTACCGTTTTGTAATCAAATTTGTATAAACGCTAATGTAAAACCGTCAAGCCGTACAAGCCAAGTAGCGCCAAATCAGAGCCTGAAATCGATGTTGGCCAAGTTGATGCCCGCTGACAACCGCTAAGAGAGAGAAAGAACACGAAGGAAGAACAAGGCATAAACAGCTAACCGTTTTCTCGACGGCATGCAAACAGGGAAACATCGCGGGCCAGAAGCTCAAATGCAGATACTACAGGAACGGCAACAGCTACTTGTTTGTTGAGCTGCAGCAGTAGCAGCAGCAGCAGCAGCAGCAGTAGCAGCAGCAGCAGTAGCAGCAGCAGCAGCAGGAGCTGGAGAGATCCCGGTGTCGAGGTCGCAAAAGCCAACGGCAAATGCATTTTATTTTATCTTTTCTTTCTTTTTTGCTTACCAGACCCCTCTTCTCGGGCTCCGGGACCCGAGACCAAGTCGAAAATGCGTGGACATTAAATATGCATGAGACAGAACATTACATATAAATAAATTTAGCAAGCAGTTTGTATGCAATGCGCTTGGAAATGCATTTATCGATAATGTTGATAATAATGATGCCCCCTTCGAAGGTGTTGAAGCTGCCGGGCACGATGCTCACGCAATATCTGGACATTGACTGGAACCTGGAGACCGCCACGAAACCGATTTAAGGGACATGCCTTTAAAAAAAGACTGCACGCAAACACAGCCCTATTGAATTTATTTACTTTTTCTGTATTTAAAAGTAATTCTTTATATTTACTTCAAGGGATCATTGCTTTGTGGCATTTTATAAGGAATTTTCTCTGAAAATAGTCACTCCAGGAAGGATCTTTTTGAAGCTTTATCTTTATGTCAAATCCATGCTATCTAAAGATCTGCCGAAGCTGATAAGTATTTCAAATTAAAATAAAAAATTTCAATATTGCATATCCTTAAACCATTGCTTTATGTTATTGAAATAGTAAATAATTAAATTGTTGGAAGATTACTTATTCAAAGTAAAAGGAAATGTAAGCTTTTGCCTTTAAAACAATTTCAAATCTACGCGACTTATATTTATCTATCTATCAATATGTCTATCTGTCTATCTATCTATCTATCTATATATTTATCTTCCGATCTAGGCCTCCAAAGAGCCAAACCCAACTTTTCAAAGCTAAAGACTAGGTCACCACAAGCCCAAGGCCATTATTTGTGATATAAATCCAATGCTGTTAATAATGTTTTTTAACTGTAATTATTGATAAATAGTTACAAACTTGGTCGCACTTGTTAACTATCTATATGTCATCCACACAGAGCACTCGCAGATATATATGGCTGCCCATATGAGACATGTTTTACGACGGACTCTCAACCTTTTAATAATGTGTCGCCACATATTCGTATGTAGATAATTTCCTCACTGTCCGATACGATACTTGGCCCGCGGCTGCTGCTCTGGGCTATAAATTATGGGCCACGGCTGCTGCTGTTGCTGCTGCTGCGACTGCTGCTGCTGCTGATTTTTATCAACGTCATCAGCTTAATTGCCTCACTGTGCGAAGTGGCCTGTTACGAGCCGAGTTCACTTGACTTGGTCGTGTTGCATTTGCAAATTTATCTTTTAAAGACACACAGATACACACACGAGTTAGTGATTGAGAGAGGGCTGCGAGAGCAGTACCTGCAATTATTAATGAATTATGGCTGTCAGTAATTATTTGTTATAAATTTGCATAGAAATTGCAATTTGTGCACTTCACTCCTCGTTCACAATTCACAATTCTCTCGCCCAGGCAATGCCGGCATTATTAATGACAATGTAAGCCCATGATAAATATCGTTGACACAGTCGCTTTAAGCCCGTATACTTATGCACTTGTTTATATATATGGCCCGACATTGCCTCCAACTAAGTACTAGTTGAATGTTAATTCGCCAATTCCGCCCTGTGTGCCAGTCATAAATGTCGAGCTCAGTATTGGTTGTCTAATGAATAGCTGTCGATCGTTTTCTTAATGAAATCGTTTGGAAATTTGTTTTACAGAAAGTAACTTATTCTTTAAGTACACTTAAATCTTTGGCTTAAATATATAGCCAAGTATTGTACTTGTCTGATTTTTATTAGTATTTAATTAAACAATATTTGTACATTTTTTACAATTATTAAAGTACATTTTATTTGTAAAACTAAACTTTTAAAATAGAATACTTTTTCATACATTTTCTGTTTTGCATGCAACACAATTTATGTAAATGTTGTATTTTAGGAAATATGAATTTAGGCACTCTAAACTTTTGTATTTTGTTATGTTCAAACTTCACATAACCCTTCTTTAACTTCATACAATTAAATCGAAACTTTATCCTTTAAACTTTAAAACCTAAACGAGTGCGTTTAAATATGTGCATGAAAATTCATTTGTGGCAAATGAGCAGCATGCGTTTTGGAAATTACGCTCTTAATTAGGATAATCATGAACAAAAATCTGTGGCAACTAATGTGAGCAACAATTTACATTAAATGTGGACAATTTGTAAACAATTTGTTGTGGTTGCGCTTGGCTTGCAGCCTGTGGGCATAATCGCTTCCTAAATTAAACATTTAATTATTTTCAATGCTAGCTTCGGATTTTTGTTGCAATAAATGGACCTTTACTCTAAGCAAGTGATTTCCCAAGGGCCAGTCAACTACATGACTTGTTTGTACAAATTTTCATAATTGAAATTTTGTTTAATCGAGCCCAAGTATTACATTTGATTAGTATTCTAGTTCACTCAAAAAAAAAATAGTGTGGAATTAAGAAAAAAGCTGAATTTATGTAAGCAAACAGCAAACAAATGACACTGCATTTTAATAGAAAATAGCTTATGGTGTTGAAATTATTAACATTATTAAAGTTTTATTCAATTATTATTATTACATATAAAATATTATATTCATTTGCTGAGTTTTTGTAAATAATTTTTGTATATCTTTTATGGTGCTTTTAAATAAAATGTTTTAACAATACACATATTCCCAAAAATAAAAGAAAGGACATTATTTCTTGAATTTTATTTATAAATTCTAAAGTATTCTAAGAATTGCTTTTAGCTTTAAATAATTTAAGTAACTTAAAAAACAAAGAAAAAACATATTTTAGCTAGAGCTTTGACAGTTAACAAAATAAATCTAAATAAAATGTAAAGTTTCTTGAATAAATTCTTCATTTATGACCAAAATGATGAACCACACTCTTTTCATAATTGTTTAACCTTTTTTAAAGTTTATCTGGCGTTTTAGACAAGAAGTTCAAAGTAAAATTATCTAATTTTAAATTATCAAAAAATATCATTTTATTATTCTAATATTTTGAAATTGAATTGAATTATTTTAATATTTATAAATACCCAAATATTCTTATGTATTCAACAAATATTTTTTAAATTAAATTTTCCTACAGTTTCCAATTAAGAACACCTTTCTTTTTCAAAGTGTTTCAAATTCCAACATAATTTGAATGCATTTGGCAAAGTAAAATGCAACTTGTAATTTTGGCAACTGACAGTGGCCAAGATTTGGCTCACACGCACACGGGGAGCAACATCCATCTCTTGACCATTTAGCCCTGGGTTGGCTAATCGTCTGAAGTAATTCCACAACAAAAACCCAACTCAACATGCATAATTTGCGTAACAAATGATAACTCGAAGAAATGTGAAGCCATGCATAAATTTCCGAAGCTCACAAGTGCCACAGACTGCAACTGGAACTGCACACACACGAGAGACAGGTAGACATCAAGCAGACAGGCTCCCGGCCAAAACAGAGGATGAGGACGGCAAGGCGAAGCTGAATGCCTTTGATTTATTGCAGAAAGCGGGTTGAAGGTGCAGGAGCAGGAGCAGGAGCAGCCTTTCCTGGCAGCCAACTCATCAGCAGCTGCAGTCGGCTTTGTCTCTGCCTCATAATTTATAAACAAATGCGTATAGGCCAAGTTGGGAGAGAAGTTGGGAGTTGGGCTAAGGCCAGCCCCCGGTCACCAGGGAATAACAGTCGTCCATCTGTGGTCTGTGGGCTGGGAGAGAGAGTCCTGGTTACAAATGTACGCAGTTATGCCCTCGATGGCAGCCTTTCTGAATTGATGAGATCATAACGTGTGTTATGATGCCATATATAATTCCATGCCTTCCTTATTCGACTGACAAAAGTGGAATTGGGAAAGTCAAGCCATAAACATCTGCATATCCTGCAAATTGAATGAAGAACTTGATAAATCGGTAAAGACTAAATGTGATTAGCAAAGCAAATTCAAAGAAAAGTAATAAGCTTATTAAAAAAAATCCTTTAAGATTTATTCCAATTTGTTAAATAAATTAAAACAGTCAAAGTATTAATTCCTTATTCAGCTGTATCATTAATTATTTTTCAAAGTAATCACACATTTTATAGTTCACACTTAAACTGTACACAAATTCCAACAGAATATTTTGCCAGCTTTCATCGAAATTTGTTCATGTTTCATTTTGTTCAGTAAATATTTAATAAATATATATCTGCCATAAAAAGAATTCTGCTTACCAATTTACGATTTTTTGTAACCATTTTTCTGTGGAGCCTTCAAAGGGCGATTCTGACAATTTTCGGGCCATCCACAAGTCAAGCGTCAATTATTCAGATAGAATTGCTAAAATGTATAGACTGTTGTGACGTTGCGAGCCACTCGCCAATTTAATTACACTTTCATCAAATGCACTCACACATCAGCTGAAAGCAAAAAATATTCACAAATTTACAAATTCAGACAGCCAATTGAGTTTTTCTGTCGTTTTTTGGGGGGTGCCCTGTGCTGTGCGATTTTTTGTGGGTGGAAGGATACACATTTAAATATAAATAATTTAAGCTTAAGAGTACATAAAATATGGATTTCTGAATTTGAGCAATAAAATATATAATCTGTGCTCAATATTAAAAAAAAATAGTCTAAGGACTTTTTGTATTTTTTAAATATAGATTCCCTTTTATGTTGTATTTAATATATAATATTTTTTAAGAATAAATTCCTGCTTATACGTTTGGAATTGTAAACTTTATTTCTTTTTCTTTAAATGATTTATTTTCGATACAAATTCGCATGAAGTGTAACTTATTCTTTAATCATATCAAAAAAATTTCGATTTTTGAAAAATGTTGTCGTTTATTGAAATACAACTTAAGCTCTTAAATTTACTTTAAAAAAAGAGATCTTTCCATTGACTTATTTTACAATAAAATGCGCCAGACAAGTGCTGTAAATATTTCTTAAACAGCTCTAAATAATTTCAATATTTAAGAATATATTTTTTTTGTAAATTTAAAGTCCTCTTTAGCGCTGGTACATTCCGAATATCAATTTATTTATTTATTTTTGTACATATATGTAATTGTTTGCTGAAATCAAAAAAATCCAAAAAGGCGCAGCAACTTAAAGCTTTCGCTAATTTGTGTTCTGTATAAAATCGTGATTCAATATGCACCGCTCATTAAGGCCATTTATCAATTCAGTTAAGGGCATGTTAAGCCCACTACTTACCAATAATAATTATCTCTATAAGCCTAATGACTCATAACCATATTCGAGCAAGACGAAAGTGGAATTCAAAGCCACAAAGCACATTTGTTACAATTGCACTCAAGTAAAAAGCAGTCTTACCAATGTAAGTCAACCACTGCAGGCGTTGGGTTTAGTCTTTACCTATCTACATAATAATTTAGTGTAATTTTAAGAGCTCTTTAGCAATTGATCTGATGCTGAGATCTTGTTAAACAGTAGGCTCTCCGTCCTGTCGGCTGGTCACAAAACAAACAATAAAATTAAATAATTACAAGTCGTGAGTGAATTTCACGCGAAACCAAATGCTGATGCACACACTCCGATAAACGAAACCCACACAGGCGAGTCTCGCTGGTCGAATATTCGAAAAATGCGCAACGGATGCCGATGCCTGTTGACCAAATGCATTGGACAACAAAAAGCCCGTTTTATATCGATGACAATGTCCCGAAAATAAGTGCCAACAACTGAGCCAAATTCAAGAGCCTGGCAACAAGAGGTGGAGGCAGCCGAATCGCAACGCAGACAAAATCAAGCCACGCACGAGTGCAGGCACTCGACGATGCCCCACCGATGTGCCACCTTTGGGCACTCTGTCCGACATACATATAAGGCGAGTATCCCCACTAAATTCCAGGAACATGTTTAAGCGATGTCGAGCATTCGGAAAAAAGAGTAATGTACGCTGGCATCCCATCCCGGCCATTGCGGGACAATCTTCATGGCATAAAATCACTGGAGCTGTCGGCCAAGTTGGTTACTCGTGGTCGAGATGATTTTGATAAGTAGTCAATCTGTTAAAAGGTGGGGATCCACAAAATATTTCATAGAATACTAGGTATAATTTTAAATCGGGTTTTTAAATAATAGGAATTTGGGAAATAAAGGGTTTGCTTATAAGATGGTTGTTTGGGCTTTTGGGGAATTCGAAAGTCTACAAGTTTTTGGTATAAAATTGTTTGGCTTCTGAGTTAAATTTATACTCGAAATATATTTGTATAAATATTAAATAATGACTTATGGGAGTCCTCATATATTTCATATTTCATTGAATTCTAGGTACACTTTAAAATCGGGTTTTTAAATTGCAATTTACCAAATAAAGGATTTGCTTAAATCATAGTTTTTTGGGCTTTGTGGAATGGGAAATTCTAAAAGTTTTTAAGGAAAAATCGTTAAGATTTCAGGTACATATAAAATAAAAAGTTATTTTGGTATTCTTTAACCAAAATAAAGTTTTCTGAAAATTCTTGGATCACTAATAAATGTGTTAAAGATAATTTTAAATTTACGAAACAACCCCTTATAATTTCCGAATGCAAATAACAAACTTAATATGTAAAGTGACAACGAAAAACGATATGCCAAGTGGGTCTGTAATTAAGCTTAAGTACATGAATGCGTCGCTGGTGCGTGCGAATTGAAGTCCCCAAGCCAAAACCCATTGGAACCAGAGAACGCACCCATTTTTCATGTGGGTTTTCACTTGGAGCAGCTATAAAAGGCAGGCGGTGTGTCCTGGCCCAGCTTAGTCGTGTTCCAAGCGTCCTGTTCCGTGGACAATGGCCGAGATCAGGGAGGACGAGGACCAGAAGCCGGGAATTAGCATTCTCCCAGGACCGGAGCTCCTGGCCCTGCCAGGATTCGATACGCGAGCGAGCATAGCCTCGGCTGCTCTGAGCGATGTGCCCAGTGATGTGATCATCAAGTCGCGGATTCGATATGGAAGTACTCTGTCCGCCTGCAAGGGTCTACTTCTGGAGTACTCCAAGAGCACCACAATTCATGGCATTCGTTATATATTCGAGGTTCACAGACCCATCTACGAGAAGTGTGTTTTTTGAATGGTTTAAGTTATAGGTTCTTAATAAATTTTTGTTTCTAAATTTTCAGATTGTATTGGCTGTTCTTCACTTGCATTTCGGTTTACTTTGCTGTCTCTCTGATCTGGGATACTTATCTCAAATGGCAAGACTCTCCAGTTATTTTGGGCTTCGATGAGACCCTGGTTCCAGTGCATAAGATACCATTTCCCACAATCACCATTTGCCCGGAAATCAAAATGGAAAGGAATCTGTTTGATTACACAAATGTATCACGTCAACTTTGGGAGGAGTACAAGCAGAATGGAACTGTGAGCGATTTGGATGATGAAGAGTTGAGTATTATCTAGATAAAATGTATAAGAATTTTGTATTTTTAATTAAAAAGAATTAAGAATTCATTAGAGCACATTTCAAATTCCAAATTTAGCAGAATTACACATTTATTAAAGCACATTTTAGAGCTCAAAGTTGCAAAATATTATAAAGAATCTAGGGTAAACTTTATAAATGATATTCTTTATATTTCTGTTATATTTAATTTATAAAGCTTTGTATGAACTACAAATTTCTTTATTACTAAATTAATTTATTTCTCAAATAACACTTGATCTATTTAATTCTCCAATTTCACAGATTGGCCCGCATGGCTGCCGCCATGCACATCTGCGATCCGGATGTGGTTCAGCGTTTTACTCCTTTGCTCTCGCAAATGCATCCACCTTATGTGGACATAACCCAAACCCTGATCGACTTGAGCATATCCAAAAACGAGACAGGACCTTTCTGCAAATGGAACGGAAGGTTCTACTTCTGCGACAAGTTATTTGACTTTGTGGCAACCGATGAGGGTATTTGCTATCAGTTCAACGGCCTGCGGCCCAAGGACATTTATCGCGATGAGAAATTCATTAGCTACGTTGACCCGGATGTGGTGAACTTTAACAATTACTTTGATGTGGATCTGCCGCGGTGGAATAACATTACCGGCAATTGGTCACTGGACACCGGTTTCGTGGATCAGGGTCAGAACGCATATCCCCAAAGGACGGTGTTCTCATCGGCAAAGAATGGGTTCTTTGCCTTTTTGCAGGGTTTGCAGCACAATTTTGACTATGACTGTCGCAGTTTTAAGCAAGGATATAAGGTATATCTAATATATATATGTATATATTTATATGGGAACCTCTAAACTGGGTGCGGTTAATGTGTAATTTGACAGGTCTTTCTCAACTCCCCGGAGAGTGTGCCGCTCACCTCAGGCAATTACATCCTTGTCCCCCACGGCGATGAGGTCCTCGTCAGTGTCCTGCCAGCTTATGTCGTGTCAACCGACAATTTACACGAAATTACACCCGAGAAGTGAGTTGAAAAATAATATAAGATGATGAAAATAACGATTCCAATGCAAATATTTATATTCAGACGACAATGTCTCTTTGACGATGAGCGATCGCTGCGCTTCTTCAAGTCATATTCGCAGAGCAATTGCCAAACGGAATGTCTGGCTAACTTTACGGTTGCCAAGTGCGGTTGTGCCAAGTTTTGGATGCCAAGTAAGTTATAAATCTAAAGTCACAGAAGGTTTTATTCCTTAGAAACTGCAAACTGAAAATCTTGCTTAACTTTTTAGCTTTATATTAAATTTTTTATATAGTTCATAACACTCTTTTTTACATTCCTTTTCCTAAGAACCTGTGGGCACTCCCGTCTGTGGACTTAATGACATCGCCTGCTATACGGCTGCCCAGGACGAGCTGTATGCCCTGCTTCAGAATGAAACAATGGCAAAGAGCATTGATGACAATGTGGAAATCACTTGCAACTGCATGCCGGCCTGTACATCGCTCGAGTACAACTTTGAGATATCGAGAGCTAAATACGATATTGCAAAAACCATTCGAGCCTTCCGCGAGGAATATGAACACACAGAGTGAGTATTAAAGGGAATAGGAACCAAAGGAACTAGCTTATTCTTACAAAAAGAAAGGAACTAAAGGAACTAACTAATATTTAAATATTTAATAGGTATTTACATGAAAAATTTTTTAATTAACTAGATAGTTTATGATCTTACAAACTCAAGAAAACAAATGATTCTCGAGGTCTGTTAGAAGTTTTATTTGTTTTCCAGGAACTAACAAATGTGAAAATATTTTATAAATTTAATTTAATTGAAGAAGAGCTTTGTTATAGCTTTCCAAATTGTTCCAGAAACTGTGAGATAAAATAAGCTACTTGAAATAATGTAACATAATATTTTATAGATCATTGAACCCCGTTTGAAAATTACTAGCTCTTAAAGTTCATAGATTTCCCACACTGTTAAATTTCATAAATCTATTTTTTCAGTGCCATTGGATCCCGGCTCTCCGTTTACTTCAAGGAGCATCAATTTACGGCCATTAAACGCACAATTCTGTTCGGAGTCTCCACCTTGATTTCCAACTGCGGCGGCATCTGTGGCCTGTTCATGGGCATATCCTGTCTCAGCTTCCTGGAGCTGCTTTACTTCTTCTGCATGCGGATCTGTGGCAGTTGCAGGGACCGTCGCAAGCACAAAATACACCAAATGTGTCCCGAAGATCAGCAGGAAGAAATTTCGGAGGATAACAAGTCAATAAAGTAGTTGTGGATTTTTAAAATATTTCATAACAAATGAATCTAAAAAAGAATTAGTAAAACTAAATGCATACTTTTGAAAATAAATGGATTGCTTTTAATTATCTTGCTTTTTATAAATGGTTTCAAATGACTTCATTAAGTTTCATTACCCAATGATATTTCACACTCTCAATAACAAATACCAAGAAAAGCCAGTTAAGGTATGTAAGGTAATTAGTAAGGTCAAAAATAATTAATCTTATAAAGAGCTCGAGCTACAAGACACACGATAATGCACTTTAATTGATTACAAATTAAAAATGCAGTCTAATAGCAAGTCTGTGAGTGCAATTAGCTTACTCTAATCAAATGATTGCCTCACTGAAACTAATTAAAAAGATAAAAAATACATTCACCTTCTCACCAACTCAAATTCCTTCGATGTTATATTTTTTATTTTTCGCTCATATTTCATAGACTCAATGTCGAGACCCAAATAAAAATATATTTAAATTTAATCTTTTCGCACCAAATGTCAGTTCTAATGGCTTTTGTCACTGGCAACAAATCATAAAAGAATATTAAAAAATTCAACACTTTCGGCATTATTAATAAGGCACGACAATACGAAATATGTTCAAACGTTCGCTTTGATCTTTTCGTTGGGTCGTGTGGCTGTCAGAACAAAAAAATGAAGGGGATACGATAGAGATTTATCGCAGAAAAATATTTTGCCTTCAGAAAAGTCACTAAAGAATCTGCATTAACCATATGAATAGGTTAAGTCTATAAATTCCGACTTTTGTCACAATTTGTTTTCATTTAAAAAAATATGCAAGCAAGCCTCATTTTCTTGTATTTTATGATCATTGTAAAAAATTCCGCCTATAATAATAATTTATAAAAATTTTATTTCTAGATTGTGCGGTTGACAAATCGCTGGCGCAGCTGTTTGTGTTTTAAATAAGCAGATGGATTTTAGTTAATGACCCCCAAACCAATTCGCTTAAGTTGTTTATGGCTTTCTGTATATGTGACGAAAATAAATTCCGAAATACGAATATTTTTACAAACAGAAATACAGTTTTTAACATAAATCAATGGCTTTAAAAAGCCTAAGAGGGATAAATCAAGAACTTGTTTACAAAATGGTAAAACAGCGTCAGAAGAAATTTTTGTGTGATAAAAATATTTTATATTAAGAATAAGTATTAGAAATAATTATAGAAATATTTAATTTTACAAAATTATATACCAAAAATTCCATTGAAAGAATTTTAAATCTTCTTTTAACATGACAAATACATAGAAAATAATTCCCCACACAGCCACATAAATCAAGTTTAAAAAACACAACGTTTCATCAAGTCTCTGGCAAGTACAATAAAAAATCTTATAGACTGAGGGAACAATAACACAGAATACATTCATAGAGCTCATAAATAAATCGCACAAACTACACCCGTAGTGGGAACCCAGCAAAATGAATGTGAAACGAAAAATACAAATTAGAAAAACAAATAAATAAAAATCATAAGCTAAGCAAACCCAAGTCGAAGGCATTTTAAAAAGTATTTTCAAATTAATTTTTATTAGCAGGCAGCTAATAAACAAAAATAAAAACAACTCGGGCGCGCCATCGCCCCCGAAATCCTCCTGAGTTAAGAGCAAATATAAATCTAGCAGAGAGAGTGGGGAAACAAATATTTTTATTAGCATGTCGCGACATATTTCAAGGCACATGCTTAGAATAATGCAGCCAGAGCCAGAGTCGTCAGTGTTTAACAATTTCATTTGGAAAATTTGTATTTCTCGCCTCCTCACACTTTGTGTGTCTTTCAATTTAATTTATTAATCGTGCGTGTTCATCCGCACTACATTTGTGGGCGGTAATGGCCACGGCAACGTCTTGGCTCATTTCAGATCTGTCGTCTAAAAATACGAAAATGGTTTAGAAATTCATTTTCTTCTCTTATTTTTTTTTCTGTGTGGATTACTTAATGAAGAGAGGTGAACAGGCATTAAGAGTGTGATTCATAGTGCAGAGGGGACGCAATGTTTGTGCAATTAAAGGAATCTCTGTCAGGGGCAATTCTTTATTTAATTTTATTGATTTTTATTGTAAAATAATTATTTATTTTCTCTCATTGCCTTACAGAAATACTAAAAGCATTCATTACAAATTTAAATTTGTAAATTTAAATGCCCAAAAATATATAACAGTCTTTGCAAAAAAACGTCAATATATTGCAACAACCTTTTCTCAAATTAATTGCATTTATTTTATTTCGCAAATTAACAAAATGAATGGCATCGATTGGTCTTATTTATAAATGCAATCAGTTGCTAACCAAATCAACTGCCAATAAAAAAAGCAAGGGGATAAAATAACACAAAATTATTAAGCAATTTTCATTAATCGATGCCAGTAATGTAATTACGATACACACAAAACCCACAACCGATGCATAAAAATAATAATAAAAAAAATTCATAATTAATTGTGACACAATTTTATATGGCATTGCCTGTTGACAGATTTATGTTCATTTGCAAATATTATTTGTACGTTGGCTGTGCTTTTTTTTATTTCATTTTACAAATGCTTCCTACACGCACCATAAATTTACATATGTTTGTATCAGGTTACATCACATTAATCAATAGTAGCTGCAGAAATTAAAGTTTAAATAAAATAAATGTTAATAGGTTCTCGAATATAAATAAAACAAACATCTCCTTAGCTTAGAACAATTTATTGTTTTCAATTCAACCATCAATTCCTAATTGACATGCTATTGACAGAGCTCCCCTCATTAAACACAAATTTCAGGCATTAAAGACTATAAAACTTTAAATAAAATGAAATGTACATTTAAATAATATAATGCGCATTATTTTACACTGCCGACCATTAATATATGTCAAACTTGTGCATAAATCTTTTTGACAGCTTAACGCTGCCGCTGAGAGGAGAGCAACCGGGTGGATAATAATTAATTTTTAAGCTTTCTATATATGTTTTTATGAAACTTGTAGTGCTACCTTAAAAATAAATAAATATTGGAATTATCTATAAACTTTTGATAAATATTAAAAAATATTTTTGTCACTTATTGATCTTTTAAATAGTTTCTTTTATAAGTTCAAAAATAAACAATTTTTTGAATGATGTTTTTATTAATTATTATTAAGTTTTTTTAGTGTTTATGGAGAGTATCATTAATTTGACTATTTAAGATTTCAATCTCTAGCAACTTTGCAAACAATATCTGTGCAAAGTAACCGTCTGTCATTCATATCCTCAAGTCTCGACCCTCGGCACTCGAGACTGTCTGTCAATTGCTGCTATTGATTGATTTATGCATCCATTTAAACTTGTTTTTAAGATGTTTGTCGTTGAGCACTCCGCAGGTAACGTACAAGTGTAAATATGCACAAAAAAATATGAGACGGGAAATAATTTATAAACGGAAAGAGACAGGAGTTAATTATGGCTTAAATCTGATTAAATTTATAATGGTTCTTAAAATGGTTATAAAAATTAGCATTTATGTAAAAGTTAAAGGAGTTAAAGTTTAAAGCCTTTAGGATTTAAAAATAAAATTTTTATCATTCCTATTGCACGAAATATACAGCAAATAAACTTCATGTGTGTCGCCCCACACATAAGAATTGTTTTTCTATTCTCTCGAGAGCGCGACGTCTTACCATTTTTACCGGCTCCTCCCAGTCAAATTTCATTGAAATTTTTTTGACAGTGCATTGCAAAGAGTATTCAAAATTTATAGCGCAAATCTCGAAAATTATTCGGCTTTGGCTTTGGGCCTAGCACTTAATCATAATCAACTGTCGCTAGACTTCCAAGCCTACCAATCTGGCGACCTGGTAGGCATACCTACCCCGCTTCTCTAACAGCTAGCTGTGTGAGCCAAAAAGATGAAAACAAAACAACAAAAAAATACAAACAACACACAGAAAAACTAAAGACAAAATTCAGAAATGGAGAGCTGTGCACATAAATCAAAAAAACGTTGACGCTATGATTATGGCAGCATTGCGAGCGATAGGTTTTTTTTTTTAGAGGCCGCCGAGGGAACAGCCGCAGCCCAGAAAAAGAAAATCGTGCGCAGAGGTGTTACAGCTCTGACAGTTATTCTATAAATTATGACAACTGACAGCTACATTTATAAGCCACAACTCTTGCATTCGTGCATAAATAACCGTTGACACATGGCCACAACTGAGGCAGACTCTGTGAACGGGAACGGGAACACGAACAAGAACAAATGTCTGCTGATTGAGGTCCCAGCTAATTAATTAGACCGTATTAAAAATTTATGCAAAGCAATTAACTTAAATATGGCGATGGTCAGCACAAGATAATTTCCGGACCCAGGCGTCAGCCGAGGAAATTCTCAAGAAAATTAATTAATTGGCCCGAGGAGCAGGTAAAGTTTAAACTGTTGTCAGTTTGTCTTATCGGAAGCATCAATATAATTAGCATAAAGTCAATTAGAGGTGAAGTTTGCCTCACGGTTCAAAGTGGTTAGCAAATAAGTTTATATCGATAGATGGACAATTTAGGTTAAGTGATTGAATAGAGTTTTTAAATATAAATAAATGAAATGCCTCTTTCCATCAAGATAATATTAGTTATATTTTGCAAATAACAAATGAACTCCAAATATAACTAAACCCAAATTAAATCACTAAATTAAATTAGCAAATAAAAATCCCGCTAGCAAATTCACAAATTACAAAATTAATGCCACAAAAAGGGTAAAGAAATCACCAAGATATATATTTATTATTAACATAACAATAAACAAAAGAGGTGGCGTTTTATTATGCGAAAACACAAAGCAATTTTATAAAAGCTTTATTGGCCACAGCCCCAATATGCCTGACATCACAAATCGAAGTAAGTCTCGGCTTTTAGATAAATTATATCATTAAATCTTTTTAACTTCCTTATTCATTTGCATAAAATCTGTCTCTGATGTATCGTCGGCGCTTCTGTTGTCTCCTTTGATTGAATCTAAGGCAATAAAGTATAGATTTAATAGGGAATTACATTGGCTGAGCGGCATGACGGTCACAGGTGGCTGTCGAAATCTATACGGTTTATTTTTATTCAAAATTTATATCTAGAAAATAAAATTGTGTAGCTTTTGTTTTGCAGTGACACCTCGTGAGTTACGTCGTCACTTTGCATTTGGCGAATGATTACCATAAATTATTAAGCGAAAACGAAAACTATACGGCAATAAGAGCAATAAATTTGTGATTATTTTCCATGGTTATTAATGACTTCTGACAGCTTGAACTTCGATATTAACATTGATACTCTAAAGTTAAATAAAAAATCCCGCGCAAATTGATTGTGTCTGTTTTTTACTGAGAAAGACTGTTGCATAAGCTCTTATAAATTATTTATAACATTTCATATTAATACATTTCAATTTGTCCGAAAACAATTCAGACAAAAATGCCGCCGCCGCCACGTTTCATTTAGTCATAAATTGTCACCAAAATACTCAAACTAAACGAAAAAAAATATTAGCTTAATATATGTGGAAAAGGTTAATCCATACGATTTCACATAAATATATTTTTGTGGATTTTACGATGCGTGCGATTTCTGTTGACATTAAATATTGTGTTAATTTAATATTCAAATTTTTGTTCAATGAAACGACAAAAGCGTGAATACGGACAGCCAGTGATTTTATAAAAATAAGGCTGTATTTTTTATACTCTTTCGAAAAATGGGCTTTTATTTAAGTAAAAATAATGTTATATAGAGAGTATATAATAATAATTGCATAACTTGTTATTTTATATAAACAATTTTTAAAATATTGTGAAATATAAAACAAAATGTTTATTACAGCAGCCAATGGTATCGAAATATCTTCAATATTTTTCTTAAAAAGTATCTACATATTGCCTTTTTAAGAACATTTAGATAATCAATAAAAAACAAGATATAAAACTAATTTTGGCTTATGAATTAAAAAATCATTATACCCTAAATCCCTCAACCATTTAAGTTTCTAACTTTATAAGAAATATCATCGACCATTTTTGGATTGAGGGTAAGATATAACGAAAAAATGAATAGATGACCAAAATCATTAAAATACTATATTTTAGGGCCGTAATAAAAATGTATAATAAACTTCATTAGCAGACGATGATGCATAAAACACATTTAAAATGCAAAATGGGGATTTCATTAAAGGTGACACACCCCATTTAAGGTAATACGTGATATCTGTTAGTTTTATCTAAATCTTTATTGATTCATCTTTGATACCTGTTTTAAGAGCTCTCAATTTGTAATAATTTTGTAACTTTCCACTGACAAAAGACATAAGTGAGTTTGGTTAAAAGACTCCCAGGAAGCTCTATAACCGAACTAATCGCAATTGCAAACTTGGCCAGAGGCGCTTTTAGACCAATGATTAAAAAGGCCAACACGCATGGCACAAAACTAGATCCGACCGGGACTCCGATTCCAATCTCTTTATCAATGTCCCGCCCCCCTTCCACTTGGCCAACTCTTAGTTAACTGTCATCCCTCCGAGCTAACGAACGTTGCGAATTGAAAATCGTTGACAACGCTGTGCCCGTTGCCGTGGTGGTCACTGTCATGGCCAAGACCGTTTTATTAACATTTTCCAAATGCCAAGAGCCGGCAAAATGGACAGATATGCAGATGACAGAGGCTGTCCACCTAATTGGACTCTGGGCAAAGGTAATAATCGAGCTGAAGCCTTTACCTTTGTTGAATTTGAAGAGTGAATCGTATAAGTTTAGACAAATTAGTTGTTAGTTTGAAAAATTAACTTTGTAGGGAAGGTTTTTGTTATCTTTTTGTAAAAGTTTTGCATGAGAACTTAGGGATTAATTTTGTATTAAAATATAATTGTATATACAGTATCAACTCTATAAAAATATATTTTACTCATTAAACTAGAAAGTTCTGCATGAGAATTGTACAAAAGAATTGTAATTATAATAAAAAAAAATATAAAAAATAATTAATAATATATTTTACTTATTCAACTAGGATTGTTGCTTTTTAAGTATTTGCATTTATACCTTTAAGAAAATGTTAAAAACTTAAGATCCAAATAAATCTGGTTTTCTTTATCAACTTTTCATGAACTCTACATTAATATATATTTATTATTTGTCACAAAATGTTTTCCCACTCAAACAGATTTCCAACTCTCTCAGTGATTGCCACCTTCCACAATTTTTCCCATTTCCATTTTCGGGCTCATATTTCGCGTGGCGTTCAATACAATCGATGAGGTGAGCCGCAGCTTGTCCAGAGCCATCAGCAACCTGGCGGGTACCCTGGGACTCCATATGTGTGGTGTTGGTGGTGGTGTTGCACCTTATATCCTGCACCACTCTCCTCCTGGCTGTGCCAAGTTGATGGCACCTCGTCTGTGGGCTCAGCTTACCCTCCACAAACCCAAGCCGCCTTTTCTACTTTTCTACCCTGGGCTCTTGGCTCATATTGTGTTGGTTTGTAACGTTTTTATGATGCCTGGCGGCATGTTAAAATTGAAAAACGCATTTGCGTGATAAATTGCAATATTTAACACACACACACACGGGAGGCAGCTGTAGCATGTGGTGTCCAGTTGTAATTGCAACAACTGCTGCCCAGGTCTCAGGCGGTGACTCCAGTTGGGGATCTGTGCTGGTGCATGGCCGGGGATTGGGGATCAGGTTGGAGCAGGGGGTTGGAGTTGGAGCTGGGGCATCGGGCATGAGTTATGGCCACCCGTCATTCTGTAGCTCGTTGTTGAATGTGGCGAAATACGAGCGTATAATGCAAACGCCATTGCATGGTCACAAACACACACAGCTCCACACACACACTCTACACACGCGTTCGAAGGAAAGCAGTTAACATGTTTCTCCTTTGGCTTTTTCTTGTTTTAAAGCCGCCAACAGCCTGCCGGCCAACCCGACCGACTGCCTGTTAGCCTGACTGCCTGACGATATGAGTTACATGCCGTGCTTAATGGCATAATTTAAAGCTGCAAATTTTGTCATAAATTTTAAAATTGATTACCACGAGAAGGCAGTTTGGTAGTTTCCATGTTGCAGTTACTCAGGCCGCTCTTGCCGTTGTTTTTGCTCGTTAGTCGAGCATATTGCATGCCGCCTGATGGCTACATTGGCGGCGGCCAGTGTTAAATTTGTGTTAGCCTCCTCGCTCAAGTGTTGGTAAATAAAAATTGCACACGTCTCGTTTTTTTGCCACATTTTTTTTTTTTTTTTTTTTTTTTTTTCTTTTTTTTACTTTTAGTGTTCCCCGTAATTTTTCTTTCGAGCTAATCACTTACCATAATACAGGAGAGTCATTTAGGATAGTTGGGGGGGTCCCAGTGGTAGTTGAATGCCGGTGCATAAAAAAGTATTAATGACAAAGAAAAAAATAACTTTATAAGGCCAAAACATGATATGTTATTTTATATGGTTTAGAAATCAGAGAAAAAATACTTTAACATTTTTAAATGCTAATTTAAAATGGGAATTCCCTTTGTTATTTTATGAATAAATTATAGAAAGAATCCAAGATCACAAACAGATCCTTCAGCATTATTTTTCAATCAGTTACCAAATTCCTATCTCTTCGGCGTGTATTAATTTACGATCGAACATCCTTACTTATTCAAAGGATCCTGCCCCAGAATCCAGACTTGCGAATTTTTAGTTTTTAAAGCGAATAATTTTGGTTCTTCTAACATGATTATACACTCATAAAAAAAATTAAGTCTTCTTTCAAGATTTTGTGCATTCTTAAATTAAAATCTTGATACAAATAGCCTTAAAATTCTTTAATTACAAGACTTTAAGCTTCATTTAAAACCAAAACAACTTAAAAAAAAGAAGAAAAAAATCTTGCGCTATTTTCGTAGTCAAAAGTCTTGAAAAATGACCAAAAATCTTGAACTTTTTTATAAGGTTACATTATTCAAAGGTTTCTGCCCCAGAATCCAGATATGCGAATTTCTAGTTTCTAAAGCAAATATATTTGGTTCTGCTAATGTTGACTGTATATTTGTATATTTCCTAAATAACATATATTTTTTTACATTTTTACTGCTGGCTTCCTGTTTTAAAATTAAAGATCGATGCATACGTAAACTATTGTGCTTCTGCCCTATATTTTTATAGACATTATATAGAGTCTAGATGAATATACAACATTTACGATCATAAAATAAACTCTCTACATGTGCTAAAATTACCCAGAAAACTTTCATTAACTTTAGGATATTTCCATAAAAATAACTTAACTTTATGGCGTAATGTAACCGGCTAATTTTTATAATTATTTAATTCCTTAGTATGGACAAGTAAACAGTAATTACATAACTTAGTGGTTACCCTGCGATTGTGCATTTTTTGTTTTCTGCCACAAATTGAAAACAAGTACTAAAATGGAGGCATTAAAAACAGGGCGAAGCAGCTGAGTATATGGTGCGACGAATCGAATTATGCTACATGCTATAGGCGGTGCATCTTGTGAGTGATATAAATGGCTTCATAAAATTTTGTAACCATAATTTAAGGAGAGGAAACAGAGAGTAGTGCAGAGTAAATTGTTTTATCAGTGGATTAAAATGAATACCCGTTTCCCTGAATACCCAATAATCAGGAAAGCACTTGCACCAAGACAATGTTTGAGGGAAACGCGGAGGAAAAAAGAGAAAAGAGCCTGCCGGCAGCAAAGTGTGGCCCATTAAGCGATACATTGTAATTAAGGGGAACCAGCCGCGTCGACTACTACCACCAACAGCAGCTGCCAACGGAAATTGTAGATAAGATTGTAAGACAGCGACTAAGTATAAGTGTGCTTCGGATGCGAACATAACATGATAACATCATCAATAGCCGGGCTATACGCGCAGCGCCTATGCAATTATTTAAATTATATGCACGGCAACGTTACTGTTCGTTTAAAATGAAATTAGTGTTATGTAGTTTTCTCTCCCCGGTTACACCTTAAAGTCTATAATCAGTCCTCCGTCTCCGTCTTCTCGATGCAGCCAACCAGGCCCGTTCGTCTTCATCATTTGTTATGCTTCTCCTCCATTCGGGCCAACACCAATACCAACACCAACACACCATCGCTTTGGCTCGGCGGCTCCGCTAATCATTTTTTGATATGGCCGCTAATAACAGATTTCGATGCATGTAGTTTGTCCCACTCGTTTGGGGCATCCATCCATCCATCCATCCATCCATCGATTTACCCATCTGCCACGTTATTGGTTGGGCGATAAGATTTTTATGGTTTTTCCTTTTTGACTGCCAGTTATAGCCATTAACTAAATTTCGTTGTGTGAATAAATGGAACTTAATCATGAGACAAGAAATATGATTTTAGTAAAAAAAACTAAATGAATACTACATCAAAAATAAAATGAGACAGCTGGAAACTAAGGTGTACGACAATATTTTAAATATATACATATCTACCAATAAAACTATTATGGTTTTGAAAAAGAGTTACGTAAACTTTATCACGTAACGACTAACTTTTGAGATCAAAATAAAACTAACAATAAAATTCGTTCAATTTGTGGCAGTAAGTGATTTGTTTTTGATTCGTTTTCAAGATGATATCTTTGGATGATCATTTTAAATATACTTTAAAAAATATGTTAAATTGCATTATTATGCAAAAATATATAATAGCTAGACATAAACTATATAAGTCGCCCGATTTTCCTTCACTTAAAGCTCTTTTTTGAGACCCTTTGCCAATATTAAACGAGAGCTAAGTTAACTCCCGAAATTAATATCGTTTTTAAGTATGATTACTGTCATATAGCGTTAGTTTTGTTTTACCATCTTTTGGTAATAGAATTTATACTTTTTTACGTTTCAAACAAAAAAAAATACAGTTTCAAAGTAAGAAAACATTCTTAATTTTCTTTACAGCAACTCTTTAGTTGATTTTAAAACCTCGATTTCTTTAAAACTTCCTACTTACAAAAGTTTTTGATATTTTTTCCAATTAATTTAAAAATTTCTATAAAAAACTTTATCAAAAACCTGTAGCCCAGGGATATTATATGCAATCAAGCGTAATTATAAACCCAAACTACTATGCACATAATTACTTGGCACCGAGGAGACCCCAACTATGTCCAACCTACGTTCCATCATTAAGTCGAACAGACAATTTGTCAAGTGAAACAAGAAAATTTGCATAAAAACTAACAAACAACTAACATTAGACACACCAAAAAATTTGCATGTCTGACCGACTGAAGTTGGTCAACGCTTTGGCTAAAGGCAACAGCCAACAACCAACAACCAACAAGCTACCAGCAACAAATAACAATTTTCCGCAGGCAAAACTAGCCCCTGGATTTACAGTCATGGACAAATTTATAAATTATATTTATTAATGCTTTTGATTTTATGAAATTATTTTAATGCAATGCATACACAAACACTTTGAAAAACGTTAAAAATAATTGCTAAAAAAATATATAAATAAATTAAAGCTAAGAAGCAAAACTATTTGCAAAATGTAGGTAAGTAAAAGTATTATTAAATGGATTTAATCAATATTTTTATATTTTAATATTTTCAGAACAGAAAAATGTCTTTTTATAAATAAAAAACTTCACCTTTTCGAGGCTAAACAACTTTGATTTTTAATTTTAACAAGAATAACAAGTTAGAAACCAAATGAAGACACACAACTTTTTTTGAAAAGTTAAAGTTCATTTCTTAGGCATAACTTTCAATAACTACGATTCAGTAAATCTAAAATTTCTTTAAATTATTCTTTATATGGTAATTGTTAAATATACATATCTTGTTTAAAAACTAACATGCTGATGAAAACAACTTTTGTGCCTATGCCTTAAAAAAAACTGTTTAAGGATCCTTGCTGTAGACGTCTATTTATTATGGCTTAAAATTCGTTATCAATTTCAAAATATGTTCATGTTCATATTATCTTGGCCATTGGTGTGTCTATTGGAGTTGGTAGCACAGAAGCAGCAGACCAAGTGCAATTACCAAAAGCGCGCCACAGAGCCAAGCAAAGGCGATCTCCAAAGGAGATCCGCAAAAGAGGCAAGCAAGCGTTGGCCAGTTTCTGGTGTTGTTTTTGTTAGTATTGTTGTTGTTGTTGTTGTTGTTGTTGTTGTTGTTGTTTTTGTTTTTGTTGGTTTAGCTGTGGCCAAGCAACATGTGCGTTTGTGTCCGCAACGATTAAGTAAAAACAATTTACACGCCTGCCTGCCAGAAAGCCAGGAGACGGCGGTGAAAAGGTGGAAACGTGCAAATGAAACCATAGAGATGAGATGCTTTGATGCGTTGCAGTGAAGGATGAAGGCAATATTCAGGAGAATTATTATAAGTTTTAGGAGAAAATATTTAAAAATTATAATTATTATTAAAAAATAATTTGTTTTTAGAACATTATACGGTTAGTTAGTTTAAAAAATTACGTAAAAGGACGATTATTCCTACGGAAGCTAACAGATTTAGTTCGGTTATCCTCTGAAACATACATTTTACGATTATTGTATAAGTTCTAGCCAATTATTTTTAACATAAAAGGTAAATAGTAAATTAATTTACTCAGCTAGGATGCTTATTAATAATATTTGGACATTATGGAGTCGGAAAGGTATTATTTGTGCTGTCAAAATTATAATCCAGAAGGAGGAAAGTGATATTTGATGATTACCAAGTTGGACCTGTAAGTAACACCGTAAAGTAATTAAATAAAATTGTATTTTTTGTAATATTAAATAATATTTAAAATTTAATAAATATAATATATAAAATATAATATTTAAATATTATAAAAAACATAACTTCGTGCTTATCCAAGTGCCATATCTAAGCCGGATCAGTCCTTGGCTGTAAGTCACGGCGTTAATATGCGTCGCAATGGCTTAGCTGGTTAGCCACGTTACGAGGCTTCACCTTGTCGGTGCCGCCGATGCTCCTCCTGCTGCTGCTCCTGCTCCTGCTGCTGCTGTTGTCTGCATGTTAGTGCTTCCTTTTTGGCATCGCCAACATGTCAATTATATCGTATCAAATTAATAATTGTACACGTCGCGTTGCGGCGCATCGGACGTCTTCGCCCCATTCACCCAAATGAAGTTGGCTTTAAAGGAGCATTTGGCTGGAGTCCGGACTGTGAGCTGGACGGGAGCCAGCCTCCTTGGGTTTGCCTGGTTGCCACTAATCGTGGCAGACAAGCATGCCGAACTGTCGGCAAATGCAATATATTTAAAGTTGCGCCTGTCAATTTTGGAGGCTGTTAAGCGCTGCTAACATGCCATGTTTGTTGAGTATGTGATATCAAATTAAACTTGCACAGAGCTACGGTTGACTTAATTTAAATATTAATACTGCAACACTAAAGTACAAAATAATAATAAAAATAATAATAATAATATAATATAAGAATAAAAATTAAATTTGCGGAGTTTGCGAATTTAATCTCAAGGAGATGTTAAAAAAAAGGTAGTAATCTTGCTTGGAATTAAAGTTACATAAAGAATAAGAAATTCACACTTCATTCCATAAAATCACATTAATTTAAACAACAACTAAATAGCTTTGAATTAAAATATTTAATTAATTTCTTAGTTGTTAATTTAAAAATGTAATGTCAATTATCAACTATTTAAACCATATTATGGAATTGCACCAGCAGACAAGGCAGCCACAAAAAACTGGTTTAGGCATTTTGCAGCGCTGTCTGAAACTTAAAAAAAATATATATATAAAAGGAAGAAAAATCAAAGCCGAAACGGTAATTATCTTTTGACAGCACTTAAGTTGAATTTGGCAATGACAGTCGAAGCTAAAGATCGGGCCAACGGGACGATAAAAGCGGCGCTTTAGCGCACATGACAGCTGAGGTTAAAGCCAGACCGATTAAATTGACAGCGTGTCTGGGTAGTATTTTGTTTTTCACGCTGTCTTAAAAAGCGCGTTCGTTTTGGTCTGAGTTGGACATGGAGCCGAATAAATAATTCTATTAGTGACACACATAATTCTACGTTTTCAATTGGAATTATAACGCAAACTTTACAACACAAATTAATTATCACTTTTGTATTTACTTTTTATTAAATATTCTGGTTATTCATTATATTCCTCATAAATTGAGTTCATTTAAAGGTATATTTTCCATGTCCATAAATTTCAAAGATATAGAAAAGAAAATATCCTTTTACAGCATCCGTTAAATAAGCAATAAATCGTTGATATTATATTTTAAAAAGTTTAATTACTCTTAAACAAATATGCACGAAAATTACATCTATTTTAAGTTCAGCCCTGTATGAGGTACATATATTCGGATAACCAAAGATGTTGCTTTATTTTTAAGATCTTCAACACATTTCATAAAACTCCCTGCCTTCTTTTAATTGAGAAAATTAAGCAAACAAAAATATACATAAATGTTAATAGATTTTAATGATACTTTCACATTTTGTAAATATTCAAGTGAGTTTTAAACACTGAACAGAAATATAAAAAAAATCCCTTAATTTGAACAAATATTCGTAACTTGCCTCTTAACTGGTAATACTGGTTGATTAACGCAAAAATATTCTCTTATCTATGCCTCGCTCGTAGCCAGCACGGATTTAAAGTAATCGCTATCAAGTTGCTTAATGTCCTTCGTAAACTGTGTGACCAGCTGGGTCAAGTCCTCCACGTTGATATCCGTATTGTTGCCGGCTGTGGATAGCTGTTCAATAGCCACTTGGATCTTCTCCAGGAGAGCCTTGTCCTCCTTTTTCTGCTTGTCAACGTGCTCGTCCTCAAACTCGTTGTACACCTCCTGGGCGTTTTGGACCACATGGTCTGGAAAGCTGGCCAATCGAGCCACCTGAATGCCAAAGCTCTTCTCCATGACCCCAGGCCGAACCTGATAGAGCAGTGTGAAGTTATCTGAATCTGCAACCGCGGCCATATGACAGTTTTTAACGGTGGCCAAAGACTCTGCCAGCTTGGTAATCTCATGGAAATGGGTGGCGAATAAAGTGAAGCACTTGGTCTCCTTGGCCAGATGCTCGGCAATGGACCAGGCAATGCCACAACCCTCGTAGGTGGAAGTGCCGCGACCCAGTTCATCGATAATGACCAAGGATTTGTCTGTGGCGGTCTGTAATGGAGATAATAATTACTTTAGGCTGATCTTTCCTGATTATATATCCAATACTTACCCTAATTATACCAGAAGTTTCAATCATCTCAACCATGAAAGTGCTGAGACCCTTGATAATATTATCGCTGGCTCCCACTCGGCCGAGTATCGAGTCCACCATGCTAATAGAGGCCATGCTGCAGGGCACAAAAGCTCCGACGTGGGCCATCAGGACAGCAGTGCCCACCGAGCGAATGTAAGTGCTCTTGCCGCCCATGTTGGGACCCGTTATGATGAACATGTTGCACTTGTCTGAATTAGAAACAAAGATTTATATAATAGTTGAAAGGTATTCCTGTTTCTTATCCTTTACCCTTTTGAAAGTCCACACTGTTGGCTATGAAGCTGACATGCTCTTGCAGCTCCAAGCAGGGATGACGCACATCCTGGAGAATCAACTCACCGGCACCCTCATCCAACATCTTTGGTCTCACATAAGGAGTGGGTGCACTGCGTGCGGCAATGGCAAAGCTGACCAAACAGTCCAGTTGAGCAAGCTCGTTATTGAGCGATGTGAGTGGAGCCGCATATTCAACGGCCACCTGAATGATCTCCTCCACAATAGATAGCTGCTGTTCCTCATAACGAGTCCGACAGCTGGCAAATTCCTCGGCATAGCCCTCCAGCTTATCGGAGGTGAAGCGCACGCCGCCCTTGATGACATCCACAATGCGATAGTTCTTGTTTTTGCGCAGCACAGAATCATCCTTCAAGGTGATGCGGAAATGGTGGCCCAACTTCGCCACATTCTCCAGCTTCACCTGTTGCTTGCCGTCCAGATCCAGTTCCTCGCTACACTTGGTCTGCAAGCGCTCCATTTTTGCGTATAGCTCCGTCATCGTCTGCTGCAGCTCCATCAGTCGATTGTCGAACGAAGCCTTCACCAGGTACTCGCCCCTATCGATGGCCTCAAAATCAACCACCTGCTCAACCATCTGCTTGAGACCTGTAAGATCCTCCAGGAAGCTCTTAAAGGGGGCACATATCATGCTCTCTACGGTGCTATTTTCGAGTTCGAGCAAGAGCTTTAAAATCTTTGGCGTTCGCAATATAACCTGATAAATTCGGAACAAATCCTGAAGCGTTGCCTTGCGTCGCATCAGCCTCTTGGTCAGCATCAAAATATCGGGAATGCGCTTCATATAGTCCAGGCTAAGCGTCTCCAGGGTATCTGGTGATTCAAGCAGACACGCGACAATATTGTGTCGATCGTTAAGGATATCCCGGTTGCGCAGGGGCTGCTTCACCCACTGACCCATCAAGCGATGGCCTTGAGGAGTGCGACAGTGGTCGAGGACGCCCATAATGCTTTGCCAGCGGTATGAAGGCATGGAGGGATGTGTGCCCGGCTTGGGCATAATGTTCAAAGCGGCCACGGCAGCAGAATCCAAGTGGACGAATCTTTAATGAAATAGGAACGTTTATATATTTACTTTGATATAAGCTCTGTATGATTACTCACCGATTAAGATCCAGTTTCTTGATCTCGTAGTGCCCCAGATTGCCGGCATCGTTGACCAAATCCAGGTACTTGATGGCCGTCTTCAGGGCATCCGATGCCAATTGCAACTGAAGCTCCTTCAGCCCCGAGGCGTCCTCCTGCTGACCCTTGGCAAAGCGCAAAAGACGATTCAAGTCCTGCAACAGATCGTTGGCGCTGCTTTTCTTAGGCACTGTGATCATGACGCCACTCCGCTCCAAAAGGGTTTTTACAGCCGCGTATTCACCCTCCAAGCTGGGCAACAGGCACTCCTTTGGCTCCAGCAGCACCACAGTGGCCTCTAACTCCGTGAAGAAGTCATCGTCCAGAAACTCTAGCAGCTGGAACTTGCAATCATTCTGCTCCACGCTGGCCACGCCCACGCGCCGCTGGGCACCACCCTCCAGCTTGACGAGCAACGAGATGATGCTATTGCCCACCAACACCTCCTTGTTGGCAAACAGTATGTCCTCGAACTGCAACAGGTTGCCGGGCGAGCCGCGATACTCCAGCTCCCAGTCGCTCGACCTCTTCACATAGACCTCGACGCGCAGATTCCGCACCAGGAGCAGCTCACGCACAGCCAGCTCGAAATTGCTTTTGGTCAGGGACACAAATTGGAGCGTTTCCTTCTTATCATCCGGCAGCAGGACGCCAATAAAGGCCGTCGATTTGTACACAATCTTGGCCACCAGCTCGCAGTCATCGCCGCCATGCACCGTGTAGCAGTCGGAGTGGTCGAAAAATCGCACTGTGGTGCTCGGTTTCTGTAATAATGAGATGTAAGCTAAGTTATTTATAAAGTGGTTCACTTACCTCGCCAAGTCTGGCATGGAACTTGATGAAATTGCGACGCGCATTTGTATCTACAAAATAAGGGGATTTCTATTAGTTTTGTTGATAAAAAGATTAAATAATAATTAACTCACCCATGTTGAGCCTCGGCTCCTGCCGACTGTCAGTTGCTTTGGCCTGCATTGTTAATGGTTTTACAATTTCTTTTTATAAAAATCACACAATTTGGCGCCGGTTTTTACTACAAACTTAGTGTGACTGTTTTGGGAGCTAAGCAAGTAGCCATTCGACTTGGAAATATACTATAATATACTAAACATCAGTGCTATACTACAGTATAGTTTTAATACTATACATTTTCTTTAAATATACTACAATATACTTTTAATACTATACAATACTAAAAAATACCTAAATACTGATTGATGCGAGTTGTTGCGGAATTTTCTGTCTCTCTCTATCAAATGCATTTCTTACAGCACAAAAAGTTGTTGCTGCAAATTTTGGCAGTTGCGCCTTTAAAAACACAATTCAAATTCGGGGCTAAAAAATATATAAAGACAAATTTCAGCAGAATTAAACTTTGTTACCACACTTTATTAATAAAAATTCATGCAAAAATACTGACTATTTAAACATAATACGCTTTGCACCTAAAAAGTTATCAGTCTAATATTGCAATATGCTCGCCGGGCAGTTCCCCCGTCACAGCGCCTTGTCTGCCTTGTTCGCCTTCTCCTTGAGCTGCACAATGTCCCAGGCTCCGCCCACTCCGCTGGCCTTGGAGCACAGATCCAGGCTGATGAGGGCGCCGACTGCAGGAGCCGCTGCTCTGAGACACGTTCCCTTGGCCATGTTGTAGATGGGACTGTTGGAGTTGCGGGTGTGCCGCCACTGCTGATCCCCGAGCATCTCGTGGCACTTGTTGACCGTCACTTGGGCGTCACCTGATGCCTCCAAACAAAGCAGCTTGTCCAGAACGATCTCAGCCTTCTCCGTCTCGTACCACAACTGGTTGGGAGTTCGCCGGCAGGGCTGGAGTTGCAGGGAGCTGCCCTTCTTCCAGAAGCCCTTCACTTTGGGAGCCACCACGGCGGCGCACAGTTCCGTGTCTGCCAGACGCATTTGGTAGGAATCGACGTAGTTGCGCTTCCGCGAGTGCCAAGGCTGAAAGACGGGCGCCGGCGCTGACTTCTTCGCTGGCGCCTCACCCGGCACATGGAGCTCGGGATAGACGTTCTTCAAGTACCAAGCAAAGTCTCGGCACTGGAGACGCTTCCGGAGTTCTACCCGGTCGCTAATGTCGCCGTAGTCAAAGTCCTTGGGCACCTTTTCGTGCTTGATGTAGTACTCCTTGTACTGGTCCATCCAGACGTGCGCGAGGCGAAGCGAGTTCTTCAACATGGTGTTGGCTCCATCGGGCGAGGTGTACGGCCGGCGTTTCCGGAATATGTGGCCCACGCGTGAGCAGGGAACGATCTTGATGGCGCCGCCACACTGCCAGGCCCTGAAGGAGATCTCAATGTTCTCGCCACCCCAAATGTCCATCGCCATATCGTACTCGCCGAGGTGCTGGAAGTATTTGCGGTTCACCGCAAACAGTCCACCGGCCATGGTGGGCGATCGAAAGGGGCCTCGAAAGTCCTCCGGCACCTTGAGGGTTCCTTCCGGCAGGTTCTCCCACTTGAAATGCAGGCCCCAGTTGAATCCTCCCCGCACCAGGGGACTCGGCGTGTACTCAAAGGTGTCCGCATTGATCAGGTCGATGACTGGGACGGCCAGCGTGGCATTCTCCGCCTGGATGAGGCGCAGAAGCGGCTCCAGCCACTGCTGGTTAACCTCGATGTGCGAGTCCAGGAAGACAAGGACATCGCCGACGGCCTCGCGGGCTCCGATCACCCGCGAGCGGATGAGACCCTCGCGTTTCTCGTTCTTTATGTACCGCAGATTGTCGTACTTCAAGCGGGCACGCAGATCTCCATGCAAATGGAACTCCAGCTCCGGAAGATCGCTGTGATCATCCACCAGGATGATCTCCCGCAACAGATGGCTGGGCGTGCGCTCCAGAACAGTCTTGATGGAGCGCATCAAAGTCATTTTGTGCTCGTTGTAAAAGCACATGACCACCGAGGCCTGCGGCAGGTGTTCCGTATCGGAAGAAGTCTCCTCCCGTTGGCACACCTTGTGCCGGGTGTCGGGTATCTCCCGATAGAGTCCAATGTTATTCGAAACCAAAGCGTTGAAGGCGTGGTGCTTGTAGCCAATGTCTCTGATGTACTTGTCCTGCTTGTTGCGCACCACTCCGAGGAGTTCCAGTTGCTCGGGAGCATCCTTGGACGCCTCGGAGGAGTTCTTGGTGGCAATTGGAGAACATCTGGTGGTGACCCTGGCCTGGTAGCTCAGTTCCGCCCGTGGAGTGGCGTTCCTGTCGATCCGCCAGCCCGCCGAGTGGATAGAGCTGCCCAGGCTGTGCGAGTAGAAGAGCAGCGCCAGCAGCCAGACGACGGCCACCAGGAGCGTGCCCAGGCCGCAGGACTTGCACAGGAGGCGCTTGATTTGCATCATGGGTCCGAGATTCGCTTACGTTGCGCTTCCAGTTGCTATTTCGTCACTTTCATGATGGGCGAATAAATTAATTTTAATTTGCATACAACCAGTGTTGACAGCTTGGCTTGTTTGAGGCCAGATCTAGCCACTAGGTTACAGCTTAAAAATGTATTTATTATTCTTTTTCTATATTCAAGCAATAACTTTATTTGTGAAATCAACGATTTATTTTATAAGAAAAATTCCGTAAAATTTATGAAATGAGACGGCATGTTTAAATATGATATATAGTCCTGTTAAATGTAGTTTTTTTCAAATTTCATGTTAATTTTTAGCTTATTGAGGCAGGCAACACTGAAAGAGGTTGTGTTTGGTACAGCAAAAAAAAAAATACAGAAAGTATGACCGTAATCTGGGCGGTAGTACATAGTAGTATTTTTTTCAGCTTTTAAAATTGTTTTTTAATAATTGTTAAACTTCTTTAATTGTGTGTTTATATGTTTTTAGCGTCTAGAGATGGAGAAGTGTGTTGTATCCTAGAGCCTACAAATATTTAATATAATAACATATCAACAATTTTTGGCAAAACAATTAAAAAAATGTATTCATAAATATTATTCATATTTTTTACAAGCGATATAATTGCACAATATTTAAATTCTTGTAAATAATGTGCCCCGCATTCTTATTATTTATAATTTATGTTATTTTTTCAACCCATTTTTAAAAACCTATTATTATTTCCCGCTTTCAAAACTTGTATTTATGCTCAACCGAATTTTGTTTATACATTTTTTTTTCATTTACAAAAAGTTGCTATTAAATTGAATTAACTTTTAAACAGAGCGGTATATTTTAAAAATTAAATTACTTAACATTTATATACAAAATTTATAATTTTCCTACAACTTTTTATATTTTAATTGAATAATAAGAAAAAACCTAAAATGTCTTTTTGTATAAATATAGAACAAAAAACTCCAATTTCATTTTTATTGTAAAAATTATAATTATATATTTTAAAGTAAATGTTCAATACACAATTGGTCATAAACGAAAGGGCATATATTTTTCGAAGTAATAAAATAAATAAAGCTTTTTAATGGTTTACAAATTGTTGTAACTTTATTATTATTTCTTTAGATTTATATTCAAAATCATTAACTTACCGACCCAACTTTAGTTTTAAATAAAAACATGCACCTTTATTGGTAGGGGCTTTATAAATACCGTTTTTTATTTATTTCCTATTGCATTATGCCATTAATACATCGTTTATATTCATATAACATTGATCGATTTCTTCTCGCCTTCTCGCACGCGTCTACAACAAATACTCAACAAAAAATATTCATAATTAATTAAAAGGAGAGTCAAATATTCATTTATATATAAGTATATATTTATATGCATACACGTATATATATATATATATATATACAGAGATACAACTAACAGAATCCGCAATCTGCCGAGTGTTAAGTTTTGGGACAAGTGAGTGATAAACCTTTCGAAATTTCATAGTCAAGACTTTGGTGGCTCCTTTAACGATGCGTAAAAAATAATCGCGATAACCAACAAACGTTTTTTAATTTTTCTAATATTTATGCTTACTCGTTAATAGAAATGTTGAAGTGGTTTAGTATTTTGTTGTTTTCTTATTATCGGGAGGGGCATTTTTATATATTTTGGTTTCTGTTTTTGCTGTTGCTCGCTCACACACTTTTATGCTTAATCGAATCATTCAACTACATACATTGGTTTTTGCTTTTCGGGCTAAATTACGAGTCGGCTAAAAATAAAAATAAATTTCTATATCTAGGGCTGGTTTTGTAAAGGTAATGGGGCATCCGCATCCATTTAGCACGAGCACTGATCCTTGGCGCCCGTGGCCTCGCTGCTCAGCGAAGTTCGCGACGGCTGCGACGGCCGATGCTGCACCCCAGACTCGGAGGCATTCAGATCGAGTCGTCCCTCCTGGATATTCTGATAGATCTTTCGTGCCGTCTCGAGAAATGCTTCCTCCACGTTCTGGCCCCTGTTTGGGACATATAAATAATAATTAAAAGTTATATAAAACAAAAAAGGAAGCTAAGAGATCGTGCGTTATGGAAAAGTAATTATAAATTTCTTTCATTATCGAAATGTTGCATTATTAATGGAGGGAAGTTAGTATTGCAATCTTTACTCACGTCATTGCACTCGCTTCGAGAAACATGAGCCCGTTCTCGTCGGCAAACTCCTTGGCCTCCTCGTAGGTCACCTCGCGAGTGCTTTCCAAATCCGACTTGTTGCCAATCAGAAAGATCACAGTGCTGGGATTGGTGAGATTGCGCGTGTCGGTGAGCCAGCTGCTCAGGTGATTGTACGTCGATCTGAATAAATTTAACAAGATTTCCATTTAGAGTTTTAAAGTAAAGTAAAGTTTCATAAATCCAACCTTCTGGTGATGTCATAGACCATGAGAGCACCGGCTGCTCCTCTGTAATATGACCGTGTGACCGCACGGAATCTCTCCTGGCCCGCTGTGTCCCAAATCTGTAGCTTGATCTTCTTGTCGTCCACCTCGATGATGCGTGTGCCAAACTCCACGCCGATCGTGTGCGGACAGTTTGCCATGACTTTCGAAGAAGGGAAAATTCGAGTTAATGTAAATCCTTCAACGGATAATGGCTATACTCACATTTCTTTTCGGTGAACTGGTGCAGCAGGCAGGACTTTCCCACGCCCATGTCACCAATGATGATGTATTTGAAGATGTAGTTGTAATTATAAGGCGCTGCAGTCATGTTGGGACCTTCAAAAATTAAAAGAAACATGTTACTAAACTGTATTTTAAGGAATTTCCTTCGGTGTACATTTCTCTATGAGATAGTCGATGCGTTCGTGCATCTTGTTTACGACACTCCACACTTTGCTCATCTTGACTCTGAGTACGAACTCCGACCCAAGCAAATGGTTGCCTATCACTCAGGTGTCACAGGTGGCGCGCAACCACACGGCGCTGTTCGCTTATCGACAAACTGTGGCGCTGCATTAATTTGTTCTGCGACGGCAACACAACATTTTGTTCCCCTTTTTTCTTACAGTTTGCCCCCGATATTTCGTTTTTTTTTTAAGGCATGCTTGTATTTGAACAGCCGACCGGGTTTGTTTATTTGCTCTCACACTCACAAAGCTCACAAAAGAGAGCCAACTTGAGCTTCAAAAAGTGCCTGTAAAAACCCTCCAGGCTGGAACTTCCAAACGTCACTTGAACTGGAGTCTTTCGGAGTGTCAGTATCGTCTTCAGGCCTTCGATACATTGGAAGGCATTCAAAGAGAGCTCAAGTGAAAACACTTCAATAAAGTGAATTATTCTCAAGGCCGTTATCTCGTAATTGTGGGAACTAAATAAATCAGAGCGAATGTCTTCTCAGAAATGGGTTTTAAATAAACTTATTTGCGGTAATCAAATCATTCATAATATTCATTTAGATTGTGATGCATAACGAAGTCTCCAAATTATTAATTTTTCTTAGAATGAAATTGATTTAAAAGTGCAATAAATAAAAATAGTGTTTCAGCACTGAAATGTGATAAGAAATATTTCCCAAGATAATGCTTTAAATTGTGTCATTATATTTTATGATCCACATTTATTAGATTTCAAATCGAAAGTAACTTTTGTGGGGATTCCTGTAATATTTGGATTGCAGTTTGAGTACAGGTGAAGTATAAATATTTAGAAGTAGTATAAATATAAATATTAATAAATTATTAATTATAAATAAATATTTATAATTTAAAATTAATTGATAAATTGATAAATCGTTTCCTGAGCACGTATCGTTTTCATTATACCCTTGCAGGGTATTATAATTTCAGTCAGAAGTTTGCAACGCAGTGAAGGAGTCATCTCCGACCCTATAAAGTATATATATTCTTGATCAGCATCAACAGCCGAGTCGATCTAGCCATGTCCGTCTGTCCGTCTGTCCGTCTGTCCGTCTGTCCGTCCGTTTCTACGCAAACTAGTCCCTCAGTTTTGAAGCTATCTGAATGAAACTTTGCAGATAGTCTTCTATATACTCTCACTCGGACATAAGTCGGAACGGGCTAGATCGGACGACTATATCATATAGCTGCCATACAAACGATCCGTCAATTTTTAGAAAAAAAATTTTAATTTCACTGTTTTTGAACATATCTTGACCAACTTTCGGTTATGAGCTTTATATATTATTCTAGATTTAATGATTAAATTTCATAAAAATCGGATGACTATATCATATAGCTGCTATAGGAATGATCGGGAAATTTGTAGAAAAAAGAATTATAACTTTGTCAGTTTTCAACATAATTTCTTCAACTTTGAGATACTAGTATTTCATATTTTTTCAGAATTTTGTTGTAAATTTCATAAGAATCGGACGACTATATCAAATAGCTGCCATACAAACGATCGGTAAAAAAATGTA